>JABCIY010000260.1:0-21123 GCA_014298035.1 Pseudocercospora fuligena | reverse complement strand
ACCACTCCGAACCATGCCATGCTGAGCAAACAAGAGGATAATCTTCAAACATTCTAGCTGGGCAGGTCTTGCTGGTGCAACGGTGGCAAGGCAAGGCTCGGTTCACACTTTCCGGCTTCTCGCTAAAACACAAGTGGCGCAGTTTTGACTTTCCAAGTTAAAACGAAACTCTTCTTTTCGCTGCACTGCACGATCAACGACGACCATTTCTCATCACACCTGCATACTGTATGCTGCTCGGAGGAACATAAAACACAGATCACGCCACCGCGTCTCTGCAGCCGTGCTTCCCGTCGCCGTTTATATGCATTGGGAAATGCGTGAGTGCAGAATGTGCTCGGTGTGTGGGTTGAGGCATCCCTGAAATCGGCTCGAGGTTGGCGAGTCTCACACTGCGTCGGGCAGCAAGAGCTCAGCATCAGCGATGAGATCAAGCATTGCAAAGGTTCCCCGGCATATCGAGCCCAATATCTGCGACACGAAGGATCGAAGCCACGACAGGGTTGTTAGAAAAGACTACGATCACTCGACGAGGGCCCTGTGAATGGGCTGCCTCGAGCCGGCCTTCTGTGCAACATGCCGAGACTTCACGCGTTTGCGCTTACACAGTAACTTCTGAATGTGTACGAAGCACGCAAGGTTGTTTGCGCTTTTATGAAAACGCGTATGTAGGCAGTTGTTGAGGTAGTTGCAGCTGCCATATCGGCCAATGCCTTTCCATTTCTTGCAATGGCAAGTGGGCTGAGTTCCTTCCCAGCATCTCTCCCAGATGTGACTTCTTGCAATGGAATGGTCCAGATCGCTCCATCACTAATACTGTGTGACGCACTCATGGCTTCTAGGACTTGTGCGACAGAACAAGCTGGTCCAAAACATCGGTGAGGAATAAGCTACTGCATGTCACTTTCGTCACACAAGCAGCGATAAACGACGACAGGTTGTGGTAATACCACAGAGGTAACATTCTTTCCCGGCATCCTGGTCATTTCTTCTGCATGTACCCAATGATCCCTTGCCGATGGATATCAGAGAGTGGCTGCAGAACACAGCCGACAGGGAACCACCAGACGAACACGACCACCCAGGCTTCCCTGAGTTCTTCAAGCCGCAGCAAAGCGCGAACCTCCCAAATGTGCGGACCAAGCATCGGTCGAAGAGAAAGCGCGCATCGAGCGATCCTCCCGGACGAGCTCAGGTCAAGGCTCGCGTGAAGCGCAATCAGACAGCTTCACATTCCTCCAGCTCCGATCACGTCCGGCTTGCAGACGAGGACACGGACAGTTCGCACAGTACCAGCAACTCATCACACTCTCGGGATGCCAGTGTCTCGGCCCGCGATCGGCTTCCAGTCAAGTCCTTCGAACGGCGCGCACGGCATAAGACAAGGCCTGACCGCTATGAGCCCAAGATCAAGAAGCCGCGCAAGGATCGCGAGAAGAAGGACAAATCGAAGCGTCGTAAGGGTCGTCGTAGCGGCGATGGTGCGCGCACGGCTGGACTGATTCAGAGCTTTCAACTGAACCATGGTCCAAGGAATGAGCGTCTTACAGTGAGTGTCACAGTTGGATGACTCTCGAGGCGGTGTGCTAAAATCATCCCAAGCTACGACCTGGAGCGAACGGAGGCATCTTCAAACATGGTCGTGCCTCTGCGCCGATGGCGGCCAATGGTGCCGGATGTGAGTGTAGCTGGTCAGTGTGATGGTAGTAGCCCTTGATCTGACGAGAGCATAGTGCCTGATCTCGTCTTTAACGAAATGAAGTTCTTGCAAAGGCCAAGAGAGCATCAAGACGAGCTGCCACGGGGCGAAGCAAAGAAGCCAACCAAAAAGAGCCGCAAGGACATTCGTGATGAAGAAATCTCTGCGTATTTCAGACGACCGGGAGTTGCAGAGCAAGGTGGAAAGGGTGCATCGCACGTCGCTAGTACAAGAGACTCGGCGACCGGTCGACCGCAAGAGCGATCAATTCATGTTGCTGATATTGCGCCAGCGGCTGAAGCAACTTTCCTGGGTTTTGGAAGTAGAGGTCCGCCTCCTGGACCTAGCGTCGCGCACGACACCAGCAAGACATACTACACCTGGTCGGAGTCGATCCCACCGCAGGCAAATGTTGCTCACAGACGAACAGAACCTCATACTCAGCAGTTTGAGGGCAAAAGCGATGCCAGGGAGCAAAAGCAATTGCCTGCAGAGGCACTGCATAGTCAAGCGAGCCAGTCCCAGCAGCAGGCACGTCATAAGCCCCTCCCCGGTAGACAACAACGAAGATCTAGTGCTTTTGAATCGTCTCAACCTTTGCCTGTGGCTGATAGCGCAGCTGCGAGACGAAGATACACTGACTCCGGCTCACATCCTGCCTCAGAACGCTACCATACTTCAGATATACTGAAGTTGCGACAACCGAGACCAGTGGACCGCAGTTCGTCAACTAGACAGATTCATCGAAGGAGGGCTCCATCGATCGCCGAAAAGGAGAACGAGAATCCCAGGACAGCAACTCCCTCCAGCGACATCCTGCGCACCGCGCTAAAAGCAATCAATAATTCTCATGGAGGTGGCGATATAGAGTATCACTCTGTCTCGGAACTTGACAATTTGATCGGTACCGGCCGCAGAAACGTCACTGAGTTACCAGACGAGCCACCGATTGTTCCTGCAGCTCCCAGGGTTGCTGGACCAGAGGGCCAAGATCAACCAGTCATCCAATCGACCCATCTACCAGCTCCTCAAAGAGGTTTCAGTCTAGCAGAGAGAAGGTCTCTGCCTCAGCGGCAGAGGCGTGCACTTCGACCTGTCTCCACGAACACAAGTCGACCCCAGCCGATGGCTCCATGGCAACCTTCACCTGCAACGACCGGGCAAGCATCCACTAGAACGTTGGGAAGATCGATCGCCGAGGACGACATGCTGGATCTTTTGCCGACAGACCAGTTTCATATCCTCAATAGTAGACAAATCCATGCAAATGCCTATCATGCCGAAGACTTGGTGCGAGGTCTGGCTTTCGGACAGGATCCTGATGTGTACGACGTTGTACATGGAGATCACATGTCTCATGTTGACAACGCGGCCCACGAAGAGGGCGTCGAAGAGGAAGGTGTTCCACGAAGGCCATGGAATGATGACTTCGCAATCGTACCTGATATTTCTGCTTATGGACACGACGGAGGAACAGTCGAAGACGAACCGTCCAATGACTTTGCAGCCTTTTGGAGGCCGAACAGATTGTATTGATATTCAGAGATCTTGATGAGATACCCTTGTAAATGACGACTAATATACTTGACCAGCACCTACCGCCATTTACTTTCATATTCCCTAGTCTTGTGATATTCATATGCTCTCGAGCGGCTGCTCCGTGCGGGAGCCGCCCGAGAACAGTCCGAAAATGAAACACCCAGAGCTTCTCTCCCATTTCCCTCGGTCCACTGCATCGCCGCCGGCAGCATCCTTTCCATATTATCATTTGCATCTTCAAGCTTGCATGCATGAATCCGTCTCGCCTTCACACCGCTCCGAATCTAACGAGCGTGTTGAAACGCGCCACTGCCACTCGCCTGTCGAGCCTGCCAGGACCATCTGGACCATTCGTGAGAGGCAACTGGCCTACATCGGAAGGTGTAACGTCCCGCTGGTTTTCGGCACGAGTAATGTCTGCGGCGGGACCTGGTAGTGGGGCTGGAAACGTCAACAAAATTATCCAGGCGAACAGTCGGTCTCGACAGCTGCACGACCACCTTTCATCGTCACATACATCTTCTGCCAATTCATACAGTACTACAACCATGGCACAAACTTCACTTCCTTCCCGCGGTGGATTCGATCCAAAGGCTGCTGCCGTCTACACTCCTCGCAAAGTTGGAGCACCACACACTCTCGAGCACAGAATCTACATTGAGAAGAATGGCGTTCCTGTAAGTGAGAGACCTGTAGTGCATTGTGGTCTGAAAAGCAGTCGCATTACTGGTTGGGGCAGAGTCTCTTTTGACGAATTGTGGCATCTCCAACCAGCAATGCACTGCTCAGTGGATTGACAATGCACTTTGAAACATTGCTGAGCGATAAACATGACATTGACTGTTGCGTTTCACAGGTCTCGCCATTCCACGATATCCCTCTGTATGCCAACGAGCAGCAGACCATCCTGAACATGGTCGTTGAGATCCCACGCTGGACCAATGCCAAGCAAGAGGTGCGTGAAGAGATAATGATACCCCGCTCACCGCCACTCTGGAATGGCATTGAGTGTCTTCAATGGCATAGACTGACATGGCGGCTATGACAGATCTCCAAGGATGAGGAGCTCAATCCAATCAAGCAAGACACCAAGAAAGGCAAGCTGCGATTCGTCCGCAACTGCTTCCCACACAAGGGCTACCTTTGGAACTACGGCGCATTCCCACAGACCTGGGAAGACCCAAATGTCACCCACCCAGAGACCAAGCAAAAGGGTGACAACGACCCACTTGATGTCTGCGAGATTGGTGAACTGGTTGCCAAGCCAGGTGAGATCAAGCAGGTCAAGGTCCTCGGTGTCATGGCTCTGCTCGATGAGGGCGAGACCGACTGGAAGATCATTGTCATTGACGTGAACGACCCGCTCGCACCCAAGCTTAACGATATTGAGGATGTCGAGCGCCACCTTCCAGGCCTTCTCCGCGCCACGAACGAGTGGTTCCGCATCTACAAGATCCCAGATGGCAAGCCAGAGAACCAGTTCGCTTTCTCAGGCGAGTGCAAGAACAGGAAGTACGCCATGGACATTGTTCGCGAATGTGCTGAGGCTTGGGAGAAGCTCATCACTGGAAAGACTCCAAAGGGAGAAATCAACCTGTAAGTGGCCGATGTCGGAGCAAGATGTGAGAGTTGCGAAATTGACAATTAATGCAGCACCAACGTCTCTGTCCCACACAGCCAGGACCGTGTCGACCCATCCAAGCTGAACATTCCAGCTCACGAGGAGAAGGCACCAGCACCGATTGACCCATCCATTGACAAGTGGTTCTACATTTCTGGAGCTTCTGCGTAAGGCAGATCTCCTTGATGTACAGCCATGCTAATGTCGTGGAGCGATAGGTCTTGGTTCACGCCTGACTTGATGAGAGAGGTTCTCATAGCGATATTTCCTCACCTTAGCAAACCAAAAGAAGACTCGGCACGCCGGAAACGGCACAAAATGCATGTACTAGAGATGCAGAGGGAACTTGCACTTGATGATGTTATTGCCAGTGATGATACAAGCATAGAAAGTGATCATGGGAGAAGAGCATGTGTAGCATGCAATTTGATATGAGCGCTGGACCCTCATGCTAGCATATCGGTCGATAAGTGTGTATAAACTTGACCGCCAGATGAATCGTCTCTTTGCGCTCTTTCGTGTCAAGACATCCCGCGTCCGCGGCCTGCTTTCATGGCTTTCTCGTGGCCTTGAATGACACCGTGTCATGGAGCTTGTGGACGTATACGCGTCCCAGCCAATCTATCAATTCCTGCTTCGTACCACTACACTCATGTGCCTCGTCGTGAGCCTAGTCTCTTCGCCTTCTGGGCACCGCAGATCCATCTCTAGTTGATGAAGTTGACGCAGAAGAAATGCAATATCATGCTTCCGAAAACGAAGTCCGCGAATGCCCTGCACCAGACATGCCACGTCAGCGAAACATTCCAAATGAAGCATCTCCCCATCATCTCACCCTGTCTGTCCAATTGCACATCTTACTTGCTTGTTTGTATAAAACGTACCTCTCATGAGAAATCTTTTCAAAATCACTCTTATTCTCCGGATTCGTCTGAATTCTTAAAGATGCTGTAAGAACGAATTGTCCTACTGTTGCGCTGAACCCTGAGAGGAAGGCGTTGAAAGGCTAGAAGAATCGAGTGTTAGCGAGTTCCTCACTCCTTGCGCATCCTAGTCCCCCTTCTTTATAGGTGTCATCCTCCTTCGTCGGACTTGCACTTACGTAGTTTCCAGCCAAAACACAATATGCAAATTGCAACACTCCGACAAGTATCAAGAATCCCATGAAGAAATCTATGAGTTTTACTCGCTGAGGTGTGTGGTTGACGTAGTTGTTCCAGACTCCTAGGGCAATTTGTTGGGCATCCTGAGCGTTTTTGATTGATGAGGTGGAAGTCGAAGATGGGCGGTTTGCGGTCTTCGGTTGTGTCGCGCTGGTGACTGATTGGGGAGTTTTGACTGCGCTGGCGGGGATAGAGGCGCTTGGCGAGGCGGGTTTACGGGGTGGCATTGTCGGAATCGTGGTGTGGGTGTGATCGAAAGGTGTGCCGCGATCAATGGTTTTGAAGCCAGAGCTCCAGCTGGCTTGACTTCACTGCCAGGGACGCGCAGCTTCGGAATTCGGCAAGTCATGCCCTAAGCTTTACTTTACCTTCCCCGGACTTATGACACTCCGAGGTATCTCGCCATTGGGAGATCGTAGAGGTAAGCTACGAAACACATAAGAACCATTCTACAACACATACGCTGCTACAACACCCAGACGACGCTCTCATCCACGTTATCGCAAACATCAGATGTCCACGACCAAACAACAACAAAAGCAGCAACCCATCATGGTACCTTCCCTTCCCTCCCACCCCTCCACCCAGCCCACTCACTAACTTGTCCAGTCCCTCAGCACAACAGCCATAATCCTAGGCCTCCTAACCTCAGGCGGAGGAATCACAGGCTACGTCCGCACCGGTTCCATTCCCTCCGTAGCAGCAGGCTGTACAGTCGGCGCTTTGTACTTATTGGGAGGATACCGACTACAAAATAAAGCGAGCTATGGAGTAGAATTGGCATTGCTAGCCTCAGTCGTACTCGCAGGATCGAGTTTCCCTCGAGCGATAAAGAGTGGATTCAAACCGCTTCCGACGGGATTGAGCGTTTTGGCTAGTATTGGATTGGTGCAGTTTGGGATGGCGTATGTGAATAAGAGGACGTAGAGATGATGGTGAAGAGGTTATGCGAGCTAGGAGGGTGACGAAAGGAATGGCTGCAGTTTGAAAGAGAAGAATGATCACAAGATAGTCATCAGAAATCAGTATGTGACAATGCTCGTTTTCCAGTCGATATCAACTTTGAAGGTATCTTTCTCCGAGTAAAAAGTTCATGCTCTCGTAGGAGAGCCGATCCAGGTATCAGCCCGCATGCACCAATTGCGCCGCCTCATAAGCAATTCTGTAGTCATCTGTCCTTTCAACTCGCAGGGCCAATCACTGGTCATCATGACTTGCTGCTCGTGGTTGAGCTTGTGCCCACTGTCTTTGCCTTTTCTTCCTCCGCTTTCATTTCTCGCACTTTTGCTAACACGACCTGCAGGAAGTCAGTACTTGGTGAAAGAGACGATTGGAGTCTTGGCTCACTTCTCTGAAAATTGCGCTCTTCGCCAGCTTGGACAAACTCCTCTTCCGCGTTGGCTCACCCCCAGGCACAGTGAGACTCGCGTTACTACCTTCACGTCCTCGTGTGGCTTGATCGGCCGCCGCGAGTGCGTCAGCTGGTACGTCTGCCTCTTGCGGTACATCCTCCTCTTCATCTTCTTGCATCTTGAGCGCCTCAATGCGATTTGCCAGCTTGACGAGCTCGATACCTTTTCGAAGCTTGGCACGAGCCAGATATGCCTTGACTTCGGGAAGCAGATCGTGGTCTGTAGCACCCTTGCCTGCTATCCAAGGATCTCTGAGCGCCTGCGCAGTCGTGGCTCTCTCATGAGGGTCGGGTTTGAGCAGCGATTTGATGAAGTCCTTGGCCTCCTTCGAAACGTCCTTCCAATATCGGTCATGGAAAATAACCTTGCCGTTCTTGGTCTCTTCAATGAGATCTTGTAGCGATTCCGATCGAAATGGAGAGTAGCCGCAGAGAAGTGTATAGGTGATGACACCAAGAGACCAGCAGTCGACTGGTTTACTATGACCACGCTTCAACATGACCTCTGGTGCAGCATATCCAAAAGAACCTGCCATGGTCTTGAGGACACCTTCGGGACTGTCAAGATGCTTCGCAATGCCAAAGTCTGCAAGTACGAGATCTGAATTCGGTTCGCGGGTGAGGTATAACAGGTTCTCGGGCTTCAAATCTCGGTGAACAACATCCTTGGAGTGCAGATGGTCGACGGCCTCCAAGACTTGCCTTATCGTCGCAGATGCGTCTTTCTCTGTGAACTTGCCCTTGTCGCAAATGCGGTCAAAAAGCTCACCACCAGTAGCCAGCTGAGTGATGATGTAGTATTTGTCGCGCGATTCGAACCAGTCCACAAACTTGACGATATGTGGATGCCGTAATGTTTGCAGCATCTCCAGCTCGTCGTATACCATCTGATCATTTCCCTTGACGTTCTTCTTCAGGATTATCTTGACTGCGACCTTGCCCGTGGGTCCATCGGCTTCCTTGACAATACCATAGGTACCAGCGCCCAGCGTGCGGCCCATCTTATACTTGTTCTTCTTGTCATAGCTGTCGGGCTGGCCGTGCAGCTTGTTCAACATGCCTTGGACTGCAGTTTTAACAGTTAGCTCTGGCTTCAACGGTACCGCTCTCCTGAGAGCCTTCATTGTGTTTTGCGATTGACAAACCAGGCTTCTGGGACACCACGTTGGATATTTGTTGTAGGTTATGACGACAGGTGAAACGCGGCGTGCCAGGAACAAGGGGTATATAGGTGTATCAATGCTATTAAGATTGGAAGCGAGACAGCTCAATGTCCGCAGTCCGGAATATAGAGTGTGGAGTGAGATACAGCAGAGAGTTATGTCTGCTCGAAGGATACATACAAGACATGACTCTTTTCTGAGCAGGCGCTCCTGCGTGGTTGCTCTGGTGGTGTTTTCCTGCGCACCACTGCTCCTTCTTGCTTTCGGGCCTGTGTCTCGGGGCAGTCGCGGGGTCGACGCTGCGAATCACTGCAGTATGGCAGGTCGAAATGCCTATATTGAAGTGCGGAGGAGAACGAGAGAGGTCTGGTTCGAGAAAAAGTGTCAAAAAATCGAGGCGCGTGCAATTAAGCTGAGCTGAATCAGAAGTGCTCGCTCGCTAGGAGACTGGAGTACACACGACAGGCCTCCAGTTCCAGCTCAGGCTACCGCGGGGCTGAGTCTGCGCCCAGGGTCCGGACTGCGTGGCTGAAGCGTACTGCCGTATCTCGTATTCAATCCTTACTCTGAACTTCAGTATTTGTTCCTAGCATTCACCTCCACTGTCCGGAGATCAGCCTTCCGATATTTGCATCGACACCGTTGGGTGAGTTTGTCTATGCAAACACTCTGCCAATCTGCCTGACCTCAAAGGGAAACGTCGACCGATCAGCACCGCCACGTGCGTCCCCGCGCTAGAACTAGATTATTCTTGGAACTTCGAGTTGCGCTTCTGGATGTAATGAATGTTACGCATAGACTACCGCTTTGAGCCTCGACCTGTGCATTGACAAGGCAAAGCGTCGCCCTGTGATCAACAATCACTGCTGTGCCCTCTGTAACCCTTCGCAACGAGCAAACCACCAAACTTGTAGCACAACACTCCCTACCGTCTCCATCCATACTACGCGTTCTTCGACACCGTCGTAGCCACGAGACCACAGAGCTCTCCTTGAGCGACAGTCAAGAAACTTCAACATGGCAGGCATGGCGAGTAAGCGCTTGCAGAAGGAGCTTGCAAAGCTGCAAGGCCCTGCACTGCCGCCGGGTATCTCCATTGTATCTACTCCAGACTTGAAGGAGTGGCAGATGGATGTGGTCGTGCCGGAGAACCCGCTCTACAACCCAGAGGAGAAGTACCGACTGCGATTTCAGTTCTCGCCAAACTATCCCATCGAAGCGCCGGAAGTCACATTCATCACGTTGAGCGACCCGCCGCGGAGAATACCAATGCACCCACACATCTACAGTAATGGCATAATATGTCTTGACTTACTGGACTCTCAAGGCTGGAGTCCAGTACATAATGTCGAGTCAATCTGCATCAGCATACAGAGCATGCTTGCAAGCAATACCAAGAATGAGCGTAAGTACCGGACCGACCTCCTTGTTAGGTAGGCATACTGACCGCGGACAGGACCGCCAGGAGACGCAGAATTTGTCAAATCGAATAGGCAGCGACCTCGAGACATCAACTTCCTCTACCACGATCCCAGCGTATAGCACAGCGAGGTTCTGAAGCGGGCGGAACAGGCGTCCTTGTGTGCCGCTGCAAAACCATACGTAATGACACATGAAAGGGAGCCAAGCCTCGAGCAAGTGTTGGCGACGGACGAGGTTCTGGTCAGACTGCAGATATATTAGATCGATGTGAAGAGCGAGTCTTCAAGCATGGCGTTGGTCGGAGCGAGTAATGAGACGCTGAGGCAACCAGCGCATGCATTTTGGGCGTTTATGGAGCTTTTGAGCTGCATCTTCATGCTGCTCAATATCACGAGAGCATTCTACTGCGACAAGTCCTCAAGACGGGAGACTGGTACGAATCGTACATAGAGATCGAGCCAGGGCTATTGAAAGTCCCATGCGAATCAGCCATTCTCATCCAGTACCTGTCGAAGCTTGTTTGCACGCGCAGTAATGTCTGATATCCACGATTATGCAGCGAGATGAAGCAATGCAGAGAGTGCAGCATGATATCGACCCGTCGAGTACGTAATCAAGACCAATGCCGTCAGATCCCGGACTCCATGATGATCTACACCAGGAAAGGACCTCGGCACGCGCGCGGCTACTACTGCACCACCCGCATTCTGATCAGTCAGATACACTTCAATGATGTCTAGCTAGACTCTGCATACCATGGCGTCAGCATGGCTTCTCTGTCGCCCGCGTCCAAGGCAAGACTCCGTGTGGACTCTGATGTCGTCTCTACTAACACCTTTCTAGAAGGCCTTAGCCAACCTGAGATCGTTCGTCGCGCCGCCGACGAATTGGTATCGATGTCCTCTCACGCGAAGGGCAGCAGTTCTGATCCTGCTCTTTGCTGACAAGAGAGGAGACCTGAGAGTGGTGTTGACGATCAGATCGTCAGGTCTTAAGAACTGTGAGAATGAGTGATCTGCCATTCAGCTTGCAGCGCTGATAATATGAAGATGCCGGACAAGCTGCTCTCCCAGGCGGCAAGTCAGATACTCTCCAAGAGACACCATTCAAGGTTGCTCGAAGAGAAGCGTTCGAAGAGATTGGCTTGCCAATGAGCGATCATCACCTCCCTCCGGGCTACAGCGTCGAGCATCTCACGGAGCTGCCAGCGAATCTAGCAATGACCGAGCTTGGAGTACGGCCATGCGTAGCCTACCTCAAGACACCTGCTCCCTCAGCCAAAAACCAAAACCCAGATGCTGCTCGCGATATTTTGCCGAAGCTCGATGCAAGAGAGGTCGCGGCGGTGTTCACTGCACCGTTCCAAAATTTCCTCTTTGAAAAGGATATGGACCAGCAGACAAGAGAAAAAGTTCCAGGAGAATGGTACAAGGGCAGCTGGCATAGCTGGCACGAGAGCGCTTGGAGAATGCATCAATTCTTCGTTCCCGTGCCTAAGGGGACAGTCTTCCTCGCGAAGAAACCTCCCTCCTACGCCGAGCCTCGATCGCCGCAGGAAGTATCAAAGTCGAAGAGCAGCAGTAGTCCTCCCACGCCTTCTTCGTCATCGCCCAGCAAAGATCCAGCATCTTCTAAGCAGAGTCGATCAACGCTTCAGCCTCCTCTTCCACGATCATTTTACACGAACACCACGAAGCCTCTCGAGCAGCCGCGATACAGGGTGTTTGGCATGACTGCTCGAATACTCGTAGATGCTGCAAGAGTCGCTTATGGAGAAGAGCCGGAGTATGAGCACAACAGTCATTTCGGTGACGAGGACATGATCGCAAAACTCATGAGTATCGGACGACTGAACTCTCTCAAGAAGGAAGGCGAAGTATTGACACAAGAGATAATGAAAGAAGCAGCGAAGGCGAAGATATAGACGATGCCATGTGAGATGATATATGAGATCGCTGATACACAATTTACTAGGAAAGAGCTTGATCGTACTTCGGGCCAGATTTCTCACCGCACAAGCTCATTGAAATGCTCGAAATCAAGCTTACCCTCCTAAACATTTGATCAATCCTGACGAATTAATATCTTCACACGATGAATGGTCAAAATTCTGCGCACTCGCACTCACAGAGACACCAAAATTCGACTTCACGATGTGCTTTTTTTGTTATATCAGTTGCGGCTTCATAATGCGGTGGTTTTCACATAGAAAAACCGATGTCCAAACGGATATCGAACCGTCGGTGGACTCATTCCACTCTATCATGGACATGGCAACTCAAAAGACCATTCTTGAACCAGCGACCGCACGCCAGGTGACCTCGGATGAAGTAATGGCACAACTATGTATCGCGAGCAACGACACACAATACCCTTCACAGCCCTTTCGCTTCAACGACCTTCCTCGCGAGCTACGCGACATCGTGTACGGACACCTCGTGCATCAGGAGAAGGCGCTCCTCAAAGTCAAAGCATACAATGCTATGACTATTTCCATACAAGATGCTCCGATCGAAGCAATGCTCAACGTCAGCTCCACGTTCTCTCATGAGTATATTGCAGCAACAGTCCGGCGCTCGAAACTCGTCGGCGAAGACTGCGCCGACCGCGTCCCCAGAAAGCTCGACCTTCCTCCTGACGTATCGTTCAAGCACGTTGGGTCAGCTGAACTCAAGCTCATGGCAATTTGTTGCTGCGACGATACCGGGACCGAAGACTGCAATATTCTTGACGATATCCAAAGCCATCGTTCCTGGCTAACTGACCTTGCACCAAAGCTGGTGGATGTTCAGAAAGTCGACCTATCGTTGCTTGTTTCGTTTTCCATGGAGTGGAAAAACAAGTTGCGTAAGGGCCAGAAGTGGCCTGGAGAAGAGTCTGATGTGTTGAGAGAGTGCTGCGAGGATCTTGGGGAATTAGCAAGAGATGTGCTCGATTTAGGACTTCCGGTCAAGAAGATCAAGGTGTTCTATCATGTTAGGCCGGACAATTTAGGGCCGCACCAGGCCAGGCACCATCAGATTGGGTTGGCTGATGAGTTTGGTACGTGGACGAGAGAGGATGGGTGGACGGCTGGAGTTTGAGAGCCCAGGAACGGCTTGAATCCACCGTGAGTCGTGGGCTTGAGACGACTACTTTTCGTCAATATTGGTTCTGGATAGCTTCGTATCGACTCCTGTTCCTTTCCTGCTGGATATTGGTCCCGCGACGTTCCATGGCCAAATTGGACGATGTAGATCTCTCACACGAGTATGACTTTTGGAAGCAGGAGGACCGCAGAAAATCAGTTGCTTCAGCATCTGAACTCAGCGTGCGTGTAAGCCGATATCTAACCAAGGAAGAAGTGAGGCACGACCAGCTTCATTTTGTGGGTTTCACATGCAAAGCCGTTTGGAATGACGTGATCTGAAACATGCCGTTGACAGAAACTCTAGTCACTGTCAAGTCGCCGTCTACAGGACACCGCCTTCAACATCAACCCCATCAAGCCGTGGCCAGCAACGGGAAACTATGGCCTCGCCAAAAGAGGCCGAGAAGAGCTCCGCCATGTGCAAGACCAACACAAATGCTTGTCACGAAGCAGGTCAGATCGATGGCGAGGAGACCACGGCCGTCTTCGCTTCGGAGCTGATGGCATCTGTTGAAGCCGCCAGACTCAAGGCCCATCTGGGACTCTCGAAGCATGGCGGTGGTCGGCGCACTACCCTTGCGCGTCATCAGAACATTTTCAAAGAGGCGCAGAGAACGAAGGCATTAGAAGCTACTCGAATCCCTCAAGAGAAGATCAAGGCCGCCATTCTTGCTCGGAAGCGAAAGACGACGTTTCAATTCATGGACCTGCCCGCGGAGATGCGTGACGCAGTCTATGAGCATCTCGCACACGATATAAAGCTTTGCAAGAGCACATACACAGAAGTCGCTATGGAAGGCGGTCCCCGGTTGTCTTTGCTCACGGTCAGCCGTCAATTCCGAAAGGAGTACTCTGAATCCATCAATCGCGCTGCCAAGCTCATCATTTCAGACCGAGCGGAGGAGCATGTACCAACGAAACTGGATTCGGATGCGAAAATCGCAATCACTCAAGCCATGGGATTCACAGCAGCATTCGAGCTCAGGCTCTTCGCGTTATGCAGTTCAGCTGACAAAGGCCACCGCATGAACGACCCGGCGAAATGTGACATTCTGCGAGAGATCCGCAACCACACCTTGTGGATTCGCGACATTGCTCCGCAGATCAGAGACGTTAAGCCCGGACAGATTTCGTTGCTGGCGCACTTCAGTGTTGCGAAGGATACAGAGTGCAAGGGTGCTCGGTGGCCTGCACCCCTTCTCGGACACGACGTCGAAAGCATTTTGAAGGAGCTTGTCCGTCCCTTACAGCTTCCTGTCACCATATCATATGTGACAAGCGAGGTTCCCTGGCTGGTGCCATCGTCATGGGAGGAATGGGAGGAAGAGTGGTCCAGCGCCGAAGCATACGGGACCTGGACAAAGCAGGATGGCTGGAGAGCGGCAGCGGAGAAGACTTCTGAAGTAGGCGATGAGTGATGGCAGATCGGCAGGACAGAGGACTTGGACCACGCATCTCTATGAGTCGGACGGGTCGCAGAAGTGCGAGGAACTTGAAACTATTTCATGGTCTGAGCAAGGCGAACCGGTTGTGCTTGAGGAAGCTGGACGCAAAAGTAGATGAATCATGTGCATAAGTCCAAGGTCATGCCAGCATCAGATAGAATAGGCTGGAGTGAGTCTGCAAAATTCAACATTCACATGCAAATTCGTTTGCTATGACGTGACCCAGACGTTCTTGCCTTGCTGCAAGCTTCTTCCAAAGCTCGGATTGCTTTCCACGCATCACTTCAGTTCTTCACCTTCGACGACAACACCTTCATCAAGCCGTCGCCATCACCGCCATCAACGTCAACACTGGCGATCATGGCCAAGGCAGAAGACGCCATCAAGAACACTTCCTCTCCGACCAATGAGACAGAGCCTGGTCTTTCCTCGATGTCAACGCTTCGCGACGGCGACGTCACCAAAAGCGGCCAGTCGATGCCCCCTGACCTCGCCAACGATGAGCACAGCCCGACTGAAGAGGAGCCTTTCCGCTTCATGGACCTACCGCGCGAGATGCGCGACGAAGTCCTTTCACATCTTGGGAAGGACAGTGTGATCGCCAGAAAGACTTCAATCGAGCTCTCCATCAAGAATGGTCCAGGCATGGCCTCCCTTCTGGTCAGTCGTCAGTTTGGCAGGGAGTATAGCGAATCTGTGGCTCGACATACGAAGCTCCTCGGCCGCGACGGTTGTTGGCAGCCCAAAGGCGGTGACAACAACGTGCCTGATTCTGTAGAGTTCACCAAGATGGGATTCCTGGAATCCATCACAACTGCCAGTTTCCACATCCTCGGTATCTGCGGATGCGATTATAGATATTGAATATTAAATCGGATTTAATTCAATATTCACATTTATATATAAATGTGATTGTGAATATTAGGTAAGTAAATATTTAATAGATTTATATATTTATATAGTAATTCGGCGGTTATACTATAGTATATATAGATCTCTTTAATCGTATAAAATAGTACTATTTATTACTTATTTCTTAACGATAATCGTATCCTTTTTATCGACTAAGAGAATATCTCGCTTAGAGATAAGTAAATAGAATCTAGATATATAATAGTTATTTATCTAGTTACTAGATTACTAAATTAGTAGACTTATAAGATAATAATATATTACTATTTCTAGAGCCTTAATCGAGCTATTAAGCCTTCTATACTCTTTAAGGATATTATCTTAATCTACTATATAAGGACTTCTAGTTAAAGTTAATCTATCTATCTCTTAGATCTAGTAATTAAATAAATAGTTATTAGGCTAAAGCGGACGATATATTATTTATTAAGTATATATAATAGTCGGACTTTAAGACTATAATTAGTAAGATAGAAAGAGATAGCTTATAGTTACTATTTCGAAGGATTACGAGATATATAAAGAAGATAATAAAGAGTCTTATCTATATACTAGAGATTATTTAAAGAGCCGCTAATTATTAAGAATAGATTACTAATAGTCTTCGAAGAGTATATAAGGATATAGTATAGAAGAGGAAGTATATATTACTAGTAGGTTCTTATCGTTACTTTAAATTTAGTAAGAAACTATATCTCTACTTATTTAAATACTTTCTCGGACGGAAATTATAGTATTTAATATAGTAGATATATTTTAAGGATTATATCGATAAGATATTATATCGACTAATCGATAGTAAGGGTTATAATAGCGGTAGTAAGATTATTATTATAGATTAAGTATAGAATTAGATATAGATCTTTAGTATTCTAGCTTTCTATATCTATTTCTAAGAGCCTAAATTTATATTATAAGGATTACGCTAAGCTATTACTAGACTTACTAACCTATATTTTAGACGTAACTATAGCGGACTATCTTAGTCTCTAAAGTTAAATTTTCTAAGATTATAAGAGTAGGTTATAATACGTAGGCTAAACTATTCTAAGTATAAGATACTCGAATCGATAAGGAAGGGAAAAGGAGAGAGTACGAAGGAGCTATAAAAGCTAGAATAGCCTAGAGTAGGCTAAGCCGGATCCTCCTAGAGCTTAGTACGGCTAATATATAGTATACTATATATAGGTCCTTATAACTATCCCCCTCCTAGGGATCGTTATCCTTAAGATCCTAAATTTATATATACCCTTACTTTCTAGGTTTTCTATATATAGTTTAGGCTACTATATTTTTTAGTATAGTATAGATTTAAGTACTAATCGCGGAAGTAAGGGATACGAGTAGTTCTTCTACTAATCTAAATTCCTTTCTATAACCTTAATAAATAAGGTAAGCTAGAAATACTATTTTTAGTAGTATAGGTAGAGATGCCTATACTAGCCTAGTTTAGACTAGTATATACTAACTTAGTATAGTAAGTCCTCTCTGCCGCTATCGTACGCTTCTCTTAGCCTACCTAGACCTATTTCGGCCTATTTTACGCCGATCTATACTATAGCGGCTAAGTAGTATAAGGAATAGGCTAACGCCGGTACCTATAACGGCAATCTATATATTAACTACGTCGCTCCGGCTAATATTACTATAGTTAAGTAGCTCTAGGTATAGCTCCGCCCTAAAATATCCTATTTTAGCCTATTCTAATCTATTTAGAACTTCTATAAGATAGCGAACCCCTAAAACGATAAATATAAGGACGTCGATAGCTCTAGGTTTTATATAAAGTACTATATCTACTACCTCCGTACTAATAGCGAGTATATATAGGCGCCTCCTAGCCCTCCGAGACTAGCCTACTTATAGCTAAGTATACCTATAACGATCGTAGCTCTAAGGTATATAATCCTATTTTAGCCCCGTTTAGCCTAGCTAACCCTATTATAGTATAAGGTAGACGATAATAAGGAGAGTACTCTAGCGACTCCGGCTAGTTCGAGTAGGAAGAAGTATCTAATACCTACTCCTAGTATAGTAGATAGCGCTACGGATACCATTACCCTCTATAAGATAAGCCTAGTTTATTTCGCTCTAGTTTAGCCTATTCTAATCTATTCTAGTATATTAAGACCCTCGGTACCGCCCTCTATACCGTTAAGACTACCGTTATAGCCTAGTCTAGGGCTACTATCCTCTCTCGCGTCCTCTCTAGTATACTAAACGATATTATAATCTCTCCTAACGAGATTAATACTAAGGAAGATATCTAGTTTAGTCTTTTTATATATTCTAGGTTCTATAGGGCTATTCTAGTCTATTTTAGCCCTCGTCTTAGCCTCTTTAGTATAGTATTTAGGAAGATACCCTAGTTAATAGTATATAAATATATCTAATAAGATCTCCGATCTATATTTCGAGTTTACTATACTATAGGTATCCCTCTAAGCCCTAAGGATATCTCTACCTACCTACGCTAGCCTATTAAGGCCTATCTTAGCTTATTAACGCTCTCGGCGTCTTCTTATACCTTACCTAATCGATCTTTTATAGATATATATTACCGATCCGCTAATATCCTTAGTATACTCCTAGGTATCCTCTTTAGAATTATATTCTTACTAAGATACTCTATAAATCTATCTTCCGTCCTTATCGCGATCCTATTCCTTTATCTTCTTAACTATATAGATATCTAGATTGCCTAGGATAGGCTCTTCTAGGTTATCCTAGACCCTTATAGCTTTATCTACCTCTTTATATAGCTCGAGTAGTAAGATATAGAATATTAGGTAGATTAATATCGTTTTTAGTAGCTCTAGAGTATATACTACGTCGCTAATAATCTTTAAGATCTAGTATAGGCTAATATACTTATAGTCTAATTTCTTCGAGGCTCTATCGGTAGCTAGGTTTCGAGTAGATAGATATACTATATCTCCTACCGCGTACTTCTTTAGAATATAATAGCGGTTATAGTACTTCGCTTAGTCTTCCTTAGCTTTTAGTAGCCTCTACTTAAGGGAAAGCTACGTTTCGACTACTCGTTTAGCGAGCTACTCCGTATCGGCCGAGTTACTACTCTTCTAAGCTATTTTAGGCTATCTCGCGCTTAATAGGTCTTATACCTAATATACTTAGAATAGGGTAGCCTCGGTTAAGGAGTAACTCGAGTTATTATACGCGAACTCCGCTATACTAAGTAGCTTTATCTAGTTATCCTACTCGTAGTAATAGTATATCTATAGGTATTACTCTATTATCTAGTTCTAACGCTTAGTCTAGCTATTAGTCTAAGGATAGTAGGCCGTACTAAAGGCCCTACGTACCCTAAGATAGTAGTAAAAGGAGCTCTAGTACTTAGATATTAGAATTAGCCCTCTATTAGAGATAATTAACTCCGGTATCCTATATAGGTATATAACTTCCTTTAGGAATATATCCGCGAGGCCTTCGGCTAAGATATTCTTCTTTACTAGGATATAATAGACTATCTTAGAGAATCTATCTACTATTATAAGGATTAAGTCGTATATCTAGTCTAGGTATACGCTTAGTAGGAGGTCTATAACGAAGTCTAGTATAAGATCCTTCTAGGATACCTCTAGCGGGGCTTCTATATAGAGTTTACCGTACGGCTTATAGTATCTAGGCTTTACTCTACTATAAGCTTTATAGCTCTTAGTATAGTCCTTAATATATCGTCGGATATCTAGCTAGTCGTATACCCTCTATACTAGCTCTATAGTTCTTTTAAACCTAAAGTAGCTTATAAGAGGGTTATCGTAGTAGGTTCGGAGTATCTTAAGTCTATATAGGCCTACTAGTACGTAGATACGCTTATTAAGCTAGAGTATACTACTCCTATCCTTCTATCTCGTTAGCTAAAGATCTTTCTACTAATCCTCGATTACTTTATAGATCCGTTAGGCTATTAGGTCTTTCTACTAGGCTACTTAAATCCTCTAGAGGATATCGGTCTTATCTTCTACCTCTATCTATACTACCGAGATATACTTAAAGGATCCTTCTAACTTCGCTACTATCTTTATAATATTAGTAGTAATACCTCCGCCTATTATTAGGTCTCCTAGCCCTAATTAGGCCTATAAGGCTTTTAGAACCGGTTTAGAGTCTTCTTAGGCTATCTAGCGACTAGAATAGTCGATATCTATATAGTCCGGTCTTCTACTCGCCGTATCTATAGTACTATTTAGCTTGCCTAGGGTATACGTAATTATAAAGTTAAATATAGAGAGCTATTCTACCTATCTTACTTAGCGCCTTAATAGGGACTTAGTTATTATAAACTATTATAGATTATTATAGTCCGATATTAGCTCTACCTAATATCTTACGCCTTCGAGATAGTATCGATAGTACTTAAACGTCTTAACTATAGCTAGTAACTTAATATCGTATATATTATAGTTCCGCTCCGCTATATTTATCTTCCTCGAGAAGTATACGACTAGAAACTACTATATTTTACCCTTAAACTCGTACTATTAGTATAGGATACCTAATACTATATATTCCGATATATTAGTTTCGACCTATATAGGCCTCTCTAGATCGAAGTACTTTAATATAGGCGCTAAGTAGAAAGCTTCTTTAAGGTCTTAGAACGATTTAAGCGCGTTAGGCGGAATATAGATCTCTCGAGACTTCTCCTTCCGCTACTTATAACTACTATAGGCTATATTAGGCCTCTCTCTATTAAACGGTTTAGTAGGGCCGCGATACGGAGAATCCTCGATAAAGCGATAGTAGTAGTTTACGAAGCTAATAAATATACGGATATCGTATACTAATTTAGGTACTAGCTAATCTCGTATAGTATTAACTCGTTCTAGCTCTATCTCTACTCCTTATAGGCTAACCTTATATCTAAGAAAGGAGACCGAGTCTATATAGAACTCGTATTTAGACGTTTATAGTAGAGCTTATACCGTTCTAGGCGCTTAAGGACCGCTAAGATATATTACTTATTCCTCTTCGTTCTTAGAGAAGATTAGGATATTATCGAGATATACGATATAGAATACGTTAATTAGATCCGATAAGGTACTATTAATATATACCTAGAAGGTCCCTAGTATATTCGTAAGCCTAAATAGGACTACTATATACTTAAAGAGGCTATAACGGGTCCTAAAGGCTATCTTCTACTTATCGCTATCCTTAATATAGAGCCTATAGTAGGTATCGCGTATATCGAGCTTAGTATATATATTCGAGCCGCTAACCTATCTAAGGACTCCTAGATAAGTAGAGAGGGTAGCGATTCTTAATAGTAATAGCGTTTAAGGCTAATAGTCGACGTATAAATAGTAGACTACCGTCTTTCTTCTTTACGAAGAGGATACCTATACTAGCTAGTAACTCGAAGGTCTAATCTAGCCCTTCTCGAAGTACTCTTCTAGTACTTCTATAGAACCTCTAGCTCTATCTCTAAGAGATTATATAATAGGCCCTATAGAGGTAACTTACTATCTATAAGGTCGATACTTAATTTATAGCCTATAGTCTAGTAATAGTAATATCCTCGTTAGAGAAGACTTCGAGTACTTCTTATATCCGCTCCGGAATAACCTTCGCTAATAAGGGATTATTTAGTA
>JABCIY010000259.1:0-21635 GCA_014298035.1 Pseudocercospora fuligena | reverse complement strand
ATATTCTAGGTTCTATAGGGCTATTCTAGCCTATTTAGCCCTCGTCTTAGCCTCTTTAGTATAGTATTTAGGAAGATACCTAGTTAATAGTATATAAATATATCTAATAAGACTTCCGATCTATATTTCGAGTTTACTATACTATAGGTATCCCTCTAAGCCCTAAGGATATCTCTACCTACCTACGCTAGCCTATTAAGGCCTATCTTAGCTTATTAACGCTCTCGGCGTCTTCTTATACCTTACCTAATCGATCTTTTATAGATATATATTACCGATCCGCTAATATCCTTAGTATACTCCTAGGTATCCTCTTTAGAATTATATTCTTACTAAGATACTCTATAAATCTATCTTCCGTCCTTATCGCGATCCTATTCCTTTATCTTCTTAACTATATAGATATCTAGATTGCCTAGGATAGGCTCTTCTAGGTTATCCTAGACCCTTATAGCTTTATCTACCTCTTTATATAGCTCGAGTAGTAAGATATAGAATATTAGGTAGATTAATATCGTTTTTAGTAGCTCTAGAGTATATACTACGTCGCTAATAATCTTCGAGATCTAGTATAGGCTAATATACTTATAGTCTAACTTCTTCGAGGCTCTATCGGTAGCTAGGTTTCGAGTAGATAGATATACTATATCTCCTACCGCGTACTTCTTTAGAATATAGTAGCGGTTATAGTACTTCGCTTAGTCTTCCTTAGCTTTTAGTAGCCTCTACTTAAGGGAAAGCTACGTTTCGACTACTCGTTTAGCGAGCTACTCCGTATCGGCCGAGTTACTACTCTTCTAAGCTATTTTAGGCTATCTCGCGCTTAATAGTCTTATACCTAATATACTTAGAATAGGGTAGCCTAGTTAAGGAGTAACTCGAGTTATTATACGCGAACTCCGCTATACTAAGTAGCTTTATCTAGTTATCCTACTCGTAGTAATAGTATATCTATAGGTATTACTCTATTATCTAGTTCTAACGCTTAGTCTAGCTATTAGTCTAAGGATAGTAGGCCGTACTAAAGGCCCTACGTACCCTAAGATAGTAGTAAAAGGAGCTCTAGTACTTAGATATTAGAATTAGCCCTCTATTAGAGATAATTAACTCCGGTATCCTATATAGGTATATAACTTCCTTTAGGAATATATCCGCGAGGCCTTCGGCTAAGATATCCTTCCTTACTAGGATATAATAGGCTATCTTAGAGAACCTATCTACTATTATAAGGATTAAGTCGTATACCTAGCCTAGATATACGCTTAGTAGAAGATCTATAACGAAGCCTAGTATTAGATCCTTCTAGGATACCTCTAGTAGGGCTTCTATATAGAGTTTATCGTACGGCTTATAGTATCTAGGCTTCGCTCTACTATAAGCTTTATAGCTCTTAGTATAGTCCTTAATATATCGTCGGATATCTAGCTAGTCGTATACTCTCTATACTAGCTCTATAGTTCTTTTAAACCTAAAGTAGCTTATAAGAGGGTTATCGTAGTAGGTTCGGAGTATCTTAAGTCTATATAGGCCTACTAGTACGTAGATACGCTTATTAAGCTAGAGTATACTACTCCTATCCTTCTATCTCGTTAGCTAAAGATCTTTCTACTAATCCTCGATCGCTTTATAGATCCGTTAGGCTATTAGGTCTTTCTACTAGGCTACTTAAATCCTCTAGAGGATATCGGTCTTATCTTCTACCTCTATCTATACTACCGAGATATACTTAAAGGATCCTTCTAACTTCGCTACTATCTTTATAATATTAGTAGTAATACCTCCGCCTATTATTAGGCCTCCTAGCCCTAATTAGGCCTATAAGGCTTTTAGAACCGGTTTAGAGTCTTCTTAGGCTATCTAGCGACTAGAATAGTCGATATCTATATAGTCCGGTCTTCTACTCGCCGTATCTATAGTACTATTTAGCTTACCTAGGGTATACGTAATTATAAAGTTAAATATAGAGAGCTATTCTACCTATCTTACTTAGCGCCTTAATAGGGACTTAGTTATTATAAACTATTATAGGTTATTATAGTCCGATATTAGCTCTACCTAATATCTTACGCCTTCGAGATAGTATCGATAGTACTTAAACGTCTTAACTATAGCTAGTAACTTAATATCGTATATATTATAGTTCCGCTCCGCTATATTTATCTTCCTCGAGAAGTATACGACTAGAAACTACTATATTTTACCCTTAAACTCGTACTATTAGTATAGGATACCTAATACTATATATTCCGATATATTAGTTTCGACCTATATAGGCCTCTCTAGATCGAAGTACTTTAATATAGGCGCTAAGTAGAAAGCTTCTTTAAGGTCTTAGAACGATTTAAGCGCGTTAGGCGGAATATAGATCTCTCGAGACTTCTCCTTCCGCTACTTATAACTACTATAGGCTATATTAGGCCCTCTCTCTATTAAACGATTTAGTAGGGCCGCGATACGGGAGAATCCTTCGATAAAGCGATAGTAGTAGTTTACGAAGCTAATAAATATACGGATATCGTATACTAATTTAGGTACTAGCTAATCTCGTACGGTATTAACTCGTTCTAGCTCTATCTCTACTCCTTATAGGCTAACCTTATATCTAAGAAAGGAGACCGAGTCTATATAGAACTCGTATTTAGATAGTTTATAGTAGAGCTTATATCGTTCTAGGCGCTTAAGGACTACTAAGATATATTACTTATATTCCTCTTCGTTCTTAGAGAAGATTAGGATATTATCGAGATATACGATATAGAATACGTTAATTAGATCCGATAAGGTACTATTAATATATACCTAGAAGGTCCCTAGTATATTCGTAAGCCTAAATAGGACTACTATATACTTAAAGAGGCTATAACGGGTCCTAAAGACTATCTTCTACTTATCGCTATCCTTAATATAGAGTCTATAGTAGGTATCGCGTATATCGAGCTTAGTATATATATTCGAGTCCGCTAACCTATCTAAGGACTCCTAGATAAGTAGGAGAGGGTAGCGATTCTTAATAGTAATAGCGTTTAAGGCCTAATAGTCGACGTATAAATATAGACTACCGTCTTTCTTCTTTACGAAGAGGATACCTATACCGGCTAGTAATCTCGAAGGTCTAATCTAGCCCTTCTTAAAGTACTCTTCTAAGTACTTCTATAGAACCTCTAGCTCTATCTCTAAGAGATTATATAATAGGCCCTATAGGGGTAACTTACTATCTATAAGATCGATACTTAATTTATATAGCCTATAGTCTAGTAATAGTAATATATCCTCGTTAGAGAAGACCTTCGAGTACTTCTTATACCGCTCCGAATAACCTTCGCTAATAAGGGATTATTTAGCGCTAGCGATCCTATATATAGTATAGTCGAGGGGTCTAATATATCTTATAGTATAGTTACTATAGTAACGAGGGCTAACTTATACTATTTTCGGCTATTTCGCTTTCTCTATACTACTATATAGCGATAGAAATTAATAGCGGGATTCTATTAGGATAACTAGGATATACCTAGGACTATATCGAAACTATAAATCCTACCTATAGTAAAATCGTCTATATAACCTCTCGCTATACTATTTATATCTAGCGCTAGAAACTTTACGCGATAGTAGCTATTAACCGATAGGCTCTAACTATTAAGAGTCCTATATCGAGTACTAGGCTTATACTCTAGATATAAACCGAGCTCTTTAGCTAGTATATTACTAATAAAGTTACCTTAGACGCTATAATCTAGTAAGCCCTTTACCTTCCTAGGCCTATCTAGTCTAGTAAACTCTAGGTCGAGCCTAATTAGCTCCTTATAAGGCTTTAATATCTTAGAGCCCGGCTCTACGGATTGTTTCTACTTCTCTATATATAAAACTTCCCTAGCCGCGACGAGGCGCTCTATAGCGCGGGGTTATCGTTTTCCGATCTCTTCTACTTTAGAGCGGATAGTCCGGTCGCTTATAACCTATCTCCTAGTAGTAGTAGTAACGAATCTAGTCCTCGTTAGCCTTCTAGGATAGTCTATAATCCGAATTAGGCCTCGATAGGCTATTAGGCTACTATTAGGATCTAGATAGTCGCTTACGGTCTAGTACGTCCTTATCTATATTACCGTAGGTTATATTAGAGTATAGGCGACCCTTTCCTTTCGCTCTACTATCTTCTACTAGTTTTATATATCTCTATTATTCGTACGCCCTATCCTCTACTTCTATAAGAGTAGCTAGTAGTAGCTTAATAAGACTTAGTCTCTTCTAAAGGTTATTATATAGCGTAACTATAAAAGCGTATATCTATTAGGACTATCTATCCTTACCGATCTCGTCCTACTAGATCTTTATATACTCTATAAGCTCTAATAGGTCTCGGAGGCCTTATTTAGTATAGCGAAGTTATATATAGGCCTATTAGGCCCTTTCCTCTATAGATCCTATCGAGTCTAGTATATATACCTTTATTTCCTTCTATATAGGTTAGGTTATCCTAAGCGACTTAGTATAGCGCTTCTATTTAGACTAGTATTCGTAATCGACCTATTCCTCGCTAAAGTCTATCTTAGTAAGCTTAGTAATATAGATAGTTAGGTTTCTACGGAAGATTCTTTCTACCGAGTCGGCCTATTACTACTATTCCGCTCGGCTCTTATCTATAAAGACCGTCGGATTACGAGTCTTCGGGATTATAGTCGAGGTTAGTATAGTATAGCCTAAATAGGCCGACTAATAATAGCTAGCGGTTTTCCGGCTATAAGTTCTATAATCGTCGCGTTTACTATAGTAGTCCTAGCCTTAATTCCGGCTAGTTTAGCTCGTTATTCTACCTTCTTAGCCTCTTTCTCGGCTATAAGGATCTATCGCTCTAGATCGTCGTCGTCTAAGCTAGGTTAGTTATCGACCGGTCCTTTCTAGTCCTCTATAGGTTCGTCTTTATTAGGCGGGACTAGCCCTTTACCTTCGTCGCCTTCTATAGATATATTGCCCCCTCCCTTAGGGATAGTATCTAGTATTACTAAGCCTTCTAGCTCGCCTCTAGACTAAGCGGTTTATTTATCGGCCTTCTTCGAAATAGGAGCTATTACTAAATAGTTCGTTATATATTAGAAGATCGATTCGTATATAAGAGTAGGTTATAATACGTAGGCTAAACTATCCTAAGTATAAGATACTTAAATCGATAAAGAAGGGAAAAGGAGAGGGTACGAAGGAGCTATAAAAGCTAGAATAGCCTAGAGTAGGCTAAGCCGGGTCCTCCTAGAGCTTAGTACGGCTAATATATAGTATACTACGTATAGGTCCTTATAAAGATCTTCTATTTTAATTATAACCTAAATATCTTCTTTCTTATAATAAAGATATAAGAGATATAAATATTAACTTAGCGAGTATTCGAAAATTATCTAAATATCTAAGAATCTAAATAGGAAAGCTAGAAACTATAGAAATATAAGTATATAGATAGTACTAACGATATAGTACTAAATCTAATCCCGAATAATATCTAATAATATAAGGAGTTTATTAGAATATATAGTCTAGTTAGTAACCTAGTAAGAGATACTAAGATAGGCTAGATTATATAATTATAATTATATAACTAATCTAAGCTAATACCTTTTAGGTTTAGCCCTAACTATAGAAAATAATAATATACTTACTATTCCTACTTTAGCTCCTACTACTCCTTATAGCTTCTATTATAGTTTATAATCTATTTATACCTATCGGCCCTCCTTAGCTCGATAGGTTATAAGCCCGGGTTTGTAACTATAAGGTAGAAGACTAAAGTAGTATAGGTTACTCCTAAACCTATAAGTCTAGTCCTAGAAGGAAGAGGTAAAATAGGAGAGAGAGACTCGAGGTAGATCTATATATATTATATAAAGAAGCTCTATATATATAAGCTATAAAAGAACCTAGTAAGGTATACTTACTTAAAGCGTATTAGATCGCTTAGAGTATAAAGGGAATAGATAAGCCTAGGTCTTAAGTACTATTAGATAAGCCTTAGATTTAGTACTTAGTACTACTAATATCCTAACCTATAGGTTGTAATAGTTAGGAAGGACTTAAGGAAGTTATTAGCTCTATAGAGTAGGAATCTATACTAAGTTTTTAGTAACCTTTAAAACTAAGAGGCTTAGTAGAGCTAGGGATCTATAACTAAGGAAGATAGCTATCTAGAAACTATTATTTTTAGACTAAAGAAAGAGCTTGTTTCTAGAGTTTATTTAGATTTAATTTATAGAAGAAATTATAGATTAAGAAGGAGGAATTAGTAAAAGAAGGGCTATACTAATCTTAATAAGAGAGAATTATAAATTATAGTTTAAGATAATTAGGATATACCTAATAAAGCTAAAGGTTAAATAGGTACTAGATAAAATAGTCCTTAGTACTCTAGTATCTATACTATCTAAGTATATCTTAATAATATTATTAGAATTACTAGACTAGTTAATTAGAAGAGTAAGTTACAAGGTTTATAATATAATAGTATTATATAAAATGTTTATCTATATTTTAGAAGATAACTAGGATAAATATTAAGAGCTTAAATATATAAGGTATCTATAGATATAGATAAAAGGAAAATATAAGAGGAAGCTCTAGGTAATAGGAAGAAGCTTACTCTAATAGTATACTAATTTTAGTATAGAAGAAGGCTAAATAGTTAATAAAGTATAGTAAAGCCTAAGTAGTATAGCTAGGAAGGTAGTATTAATCTCTCTATAGTTTAAGGAAATTAAGACTAAGGAGAGAAGGATTTAATAGCTTCTAGTAGCCCTTCTAGAATTATTTAGTACTATTAGGATAGAATAGATCTAAGATAGGACCTAAGCCTATAAGATATTCTTAGTATCCTAAGAGAAAAATAGGAATAGATAATAAGATAGAAGATAGCTATATTTACTAAGAAAAGAAATTAGGTAGATAGGGATTTATTATATTTCCTATATAAAGGAAAGTACTAGATTAGAGAATACCCTAACCTAGATAAGGCAAAAGTAGCTATTAAGCTAAAGTAGAGCTATAGGATAGTAAAGAAATAATCCCTATCTAGAGCTAGGAGGGGATCTTTACTAGACAAAGAGTAACTTAAAGAAATAGTAAAGAAACTAAGCCTAAGAATATAATCCCTAGAAAAGAGGACTAGGAAACTATCTTCTAAAAAGGCCTATATAGTATAAGATATAGAGGTACCCTCTAAACTATCTTCTCCCTCTAAGGAGAAAGATATAGATAAGATAGCTTATTTAACTATTAAAGTAAAAGGCAAGTATAGGCTATCTAAATAGCTACTTAACTCTTATACTTCTATCTATATAACTAACTAGGAATTACTCTTTAGAGATATAAAACCTCTTAAAAGGAAGAAGTAGATTAAGGTTAGAGATAGCTATCTAATAGCTATATATATTAGGAGTATAGTTATAGATAGGAGGAGAGGAAAACAGA
This sequence comes from Pseudocercospora fuligena, assembly GCA_014298035.1. Lineage (NCBI taxonomy): Eukaryota > Fungi > Ascomycota > Dothideomycetes > Mycosphaerellales > Mycosphaerellaceae > Pseudocercospora > Pseudocercospora fuligena. The sequence continues at coordinate 14,186 of JABCIY010000259.1, read as the reverse complement.
TTATATTAAAAGGTATTCTCTTTATACCTAGGCTTAGAGTTAATCTTATTTCTTAGAACTAATTTAGTAAGTAGTTTAGTATTTAACTACTAAAATTTATACTTTATTTACCTAATAGGAAGCTAGTTATCTAGATAAGGCTTTTAGGAGGAGTACTATTTATTAAAGAAATTAGCTAAGATCTAGATAAACTTATATACTAGTATATTTCCTAGAATTTAATAAAAAATAATATTTATATCTTTATAGCCTAGACTAATTAGGATTAGTAGGAGCTATAGTATAGAAGAGTTAGATACTTTAGAGAAGGACTTCTAAGAGATCTTTATAAAGTTACTAACCTAAAGGAAAAAATTCCTATCCCTATAAGATACTAGCCCTATAGAGTATATTCTTTAGCTAAAATAAAGAAATATAGAGGAAAGGAAATAGAGAGAAAGCTAGCTAGACTTTCCCTTATTTTAATTAATATCTATAGACCTTTACCTATCTTAAGGCTAGGTTTTAAATAGTAGCTTAAGATTATTAATAACTTCTTAAGAAAGAAGTAGGTATTCCTATTAAAGTTAAGAGAAGATATAGTAGATATACTATAGGAATAGAAAAGAAAAGCTAAACTATAATTAGGGAATCCGCTTTAGGTAGTAAGAAGTAATAGGTAAGAGAATTACTTATATTACTTAAGTAGTAGGAGAAGGAATCTAGAATCTCCTACTATATAACTAAAGTATATAACTTAATCTAAAATAGAGTTATAGAAAGGTTAATCTAGATATCTAAGGAATATATTAGGGTAATACTTAAGGAATTAAATATACTAGTTAAATTCTAGCTAGAAGTATTAGATACCTATACTATTATAAGAAATACCCTTCTAAATAGGCTAGATATAGATAGACTTAAGGTTTTACCTAATAAAGCCTTTACTAGAAAGAAACCTTCTATATTATACTTTAAGGTTTAGGGATATAGAGTAGTTATATATATAGATACTAAATCTTAGCTAGTTAGGATAAGGTTAGATAAACTAATAAATAGAGGAAAGGATACTATATTTATTAGATATATACCTAATATATCTAAGATATAGCTATTCTAGGAGCCTAATATAAAGGCTATAAGAGTATATAATAATACTATCTAGTTTAAGGATAAGAAAGGAGGGGATATAACTTTAAATATTCCTAGACTTAACTAGCTAAGCTATACTCTAGCTAGAAACCTAGTTAGTAGACTAGTAAGAAAGGAGAAACTAGATCTAAAACTACTATAAGTTTAGCTACCTCTACTACTAAAGGATAAGGACTAATATTAGGTAATAGATAATCTAGAAGAAGAAAAAGAAAAATATAAATAGTAGGCTCTAAATTAGAGCTAAGAGGAACCTTAGTAAGATAACTAGAATATCTATACTTAGGAGGGGAATTTAAAGAGAAGAAGATTAATCTCTAATAAAGGGTTAAGAGAAGAAAGAGTTTATAGTATAATTATAAGATTAACTATATAGAAGAGACTAAGAGAATTAGAGGATAATAATTTCCCTAAGGCTAAATATTATAGAGCCTTTATCTACCTAATAAAAGATCTAGATCTAAGTATAGATTAGGTAGATAAACTTCTAGAGTATATTTATAAGGTTATATTCCCTACTTTTATACTAGGGATTATATAAAGATAGGAGGTTCTAATTCTAAGAACCTACTAAGAGGCAATATAAGATCTAAAATAGGGTTATATATAGGAAGAGGCAATCTAGAAAGAACTAATTATACTTAGAAGTAACTATACCTAGGATTAGGTAGTTCTACTAAAAGGAGTAAACCTAGTTACCTTAAAATAGGTATTTAATATAAAGAGACTAATTAGTAGAGTAATTAATAAGTTTAAAGTAAGACTAGTTATAAGGGGATTTTCTTAGAAGTTTAGGGTAGACTTCTAAGAGACATTTATACTAATAGTTAGGTATAATATACTTAGGGTATTTATAGCTACTATATATAAAAAAGATCTAGAACTATACTAAGTAGATATAAACAATATATTTACTAAGAGTACCCTATAAGAAGATATCTTTATAATTCCCCTACTAGGTATAGAAATCCTATAAGGTATAGCTCTAAAAATTCTAAGGAGCTTATATAGCCTAAAACAAGTAGTAAGAGACTAGAATAAGCTATATATCTTAAAGCTAGAGAAAATAGGATTCTACTAGTTAGAGGTAGACCTATATTTACTTATCTATAAAGGAAGGAACCTAATAGTTTTAACTTATATAGATAATATTCCTATTATAGTACTAAAGCTAGAAGATATTCTTTAGTTTAAGAAGGAACTAAGTAAGGTATTTAAAATTAAAGACCTAGGTAAACTAACTAAAATTCTTAGGATAAAGCTTACTAGAGATAGAAAGAATAGTACTCTAAAGCTAGACTAAGAGTACTATATCTAGGAAAACCTTATAAAGTTTAGAATAACTAAAGAAATAGCTTATCTAACCTTATTACTACTTAATAGCTATAAAAGTCTAAGGAAATCTAACTTAGAGGAAGAAAGGTATAATAAGACTAAGTACTAAAGTTAGAATAGTATATAGATATAGCTAATAACTATAATAAGACCTAATATTGCTTTTACTCTTAGGAGACTTAGATTATATATATTAGATCTATCTAAGAGACATCTAAAAGTACTTAGGAAACTAGCTAGGTACCTAAGATTATTCCTAAGTCTAGGTTTAATATTTAGGAGGGGAGGAGGAAAGCTAATAGGATATTTAGACTCTAATTATATAATAGATAAGGCTAATAGAGTCTCAATCCTTAGAAGTATCTTCTTTCTCTATAGATTACTAGTTTCTTAGATAAGTAAGAAGCAAAAGTTAGTTACTATATTAACTATAGAAGCTAAGTATATAGTAATAAATATATATATAAAGCAATCTTAGTTCCTTATAGTACTCCTAAGGGAGATAGACTATATATAGTTAGTAGGAGAATGTTTATTTTAACTACTAATTAAAGGAAATTCTAATATAGTAAATAAGATTAGACCTATTTAGATTATAGGTAATAACTAGATAGCTTTAACTCTTATTAAAGATGCTTATACCTATAAGAGATTAAAATATATTAATATTAGCTTTAATAAGGTTAGAAATCTTTAGGAGTAAAGAAAGATTATAGTAGAATATACTCTAATAAAAGAGATAGTAGCTAATAGCCTAACTAAGCTAAAGATAGGGCTATAGTTCTAGTAATTTATAAGGCAATTATAACTTATATAAAGGGTAATAAAAGTGCCTACTTAAAGGCGATTAACGCCGTTAAGTAAACAAGATACTAGGCCTAGGAATTGAACTTAGTAGATTAGATATACTATACTAATCTAGAAGCTATTATATCTAATTAGCTAACCTAGAATCTTTCCTAAATATAAATATAAGTAGGATATAGTAGTTTAAAAGGAAAGACAAAAGAATATAATAGAAATAGATTATTAGGATTTGTTCTACTATATTAATTCTAGATTAAAGAATTAAACCTTACTAGTTAGATATACTATACTAACTAGAAGACTACTATATCTAATTGGCTAATTGAAATTCTAAATTGTATATATTTATTCGGATTAGACTTAGAGACTAACTATTCTAAGTAGGAGTATTAGAATATATAGTCTAGTTAGTAACCTAGTAAGGGATACTAAGGCAGACTAGATTACATAATAATAGTTATATAACTAGTCTAAGCTAATACCTTTTAGGTTTAGCTCTAACCTATAGATAATAATAATATACTTACTATTCCTACTTTAGCCCCTACTATTCCTTATAGCTTCTATTATACTTTATAATCTATTTATACCTATCGGCCCTCCTTAGCTCGATAGTCTCGCTATATCTTTCGATAATAAATAAATATATTACTATCTTATAGAGCTCGCTTCCTATTATATATTAAGTCGTCGTACTAGTACTAACTTACTTCTTAGTATAGTAAATAGCGTAACTATATAGTAGACTATATACGATTATTACTCTAGCGGATTTCTAGGCTAGATATAGCTATATCTTCCGCCTTTTAAGCTATTAATTCGTATATAGTAGTAGTATATTATCCGGCTCCTTATAGACTTTTCGAATTATAAGTCGTAGTAATAGGCCTCTTCTTAATATATCCGATAGTCTAGCCCTCTACTACCGCTTATTATCGATACGAATCTATCTATATTCGTCGCTTATCTAATATAGAATATCGACTCTAGGAATAAATATATAATCTATCTTTAATATATCTATTAGTTAGTTAAAGTCTATATTATCTACTTCTACTAATAGGTAGCTCTTAATAGCTAGCTAACGATAATCTAGCTTATATAATTAGTAGAGGAGTTTTAATCTCTTACTATACTTCTAGACTATAACTATACTATACTATATACTACCTAATATATAATATATTAGAGCTAGTATCTATTCGTTAGTATTTTCTAGTAATATTTCTATAGAGATCGCTATATTTATATAGTCGCTCGAATCGCTTTCTCTATAAGCCGTTACTTATACTATCTTTCGTTTCGTCTAATAGTAGTAGTTAGAGTATATCTTATATACTAAATATCTAAAAGCCGCCTATCCTTCTACTATTCGTATATACTTTACTATATCTAGAAATTCCTCCTCGTATTTACTATCTACTAATACTATATCGTATAGCTAGCTCTATATTCTTTAGCGTTCTAGTAGTAATAATAATCGGAATATACTACTAATCTAATCTAAGTCTTATATTAATCGCTTAATACTTACGTAAAATTCCTAGTATATTATAGGCGATAGTCTAAGACTACGAGAAATCCTCTTAATAGAATATTAATTACGGGATATATATATATACGAGGTATATTTAAGAGCGTTCTTAATAATTAATATATTAGTAGTATAGAAATATCTACGGATCTATATTATATATAGAGACTAGAATAGTTATAGCTTTCGTTATATATAAATAGATACTACCTTTATAGCCTATCTAGATTAATAGATTATAGATAGAGCGAGTCGGTTACTAAGTTATACCTAAATCTAGCTAAGTTTACGAGCTAGTCTCTATAGTCTATATAAGCGCGTAAGATTACGTTATTAGCCGCTAATCTTAATATTTATAATATTATATTATAATAGAATCTTTTATTCGGCTATATTCGAATTACTATATAATATACTCTACTATTAATTCTACTATCGAGATCTCTCTATTATATCTATCCGATATTTATATAATTCGCTATATCTAATAGAACTATATAGTTATATAACCGCGTTACTACTAACTCTAAGAATTATATAAGGATAAGAAACTATAATAGTAAACGCTAGCTACTTCTATATTATACTCGGAAGTATAAATTAGATCTATATCCGATTTACTATTCTTCCTAGATACTATTACGGCTATTATTATATAAGAAGAGGTAGTAATCTAAGTAAGAAAGAGTAGGGTTTATAATCTAGCGGTAATATACTAATACTATTAGTATTATATATATTATAGTCGAAGAAGACGGAAGCCGAATTAGTCCGAGTCGCTTTACTATATCTATAAGAAGAATATCGACTTATTCGGATAGCTTAGGCTATATTTATCTATCGGCTATACTAGTTATATATATCGGTATATTAAGCTACGCGAATAGCCTACTATAATATATATATAGTATATTTATCTTCTTATTAGTAAATATTAATACTTCGACTAATATTTATCTATATACTCCGGCTCTAATCTATACTTTTACGGACCGAATATAGTAGTAACTTAAACTAAGGTAGCGAATTAGAACGAAGATCTACCTATAACTATATATTAGAGTATAGGTTCCTCTATTACGATTAAAATAATACTAGTAGGAAGGTACTAGACTTATAAAGCTACTATAGTATTTATTATATCCGTTATAGTTAGTTATTATATTATATAATTTAAGGCTTTCGAGTACGCTTCGCTTAGACGTTAATATATCTCTACTTATCTAGATATATTAATACCGGTCGGTTAGTATATATAGTTATAGTATATTTACTATCGAGAAAGATAATATCCCTATACTATTCGTATAAGAACTAGTAGCTAACGTCTAGATCTCGTAGCCTCTAGCTACGAGTATAGTATAGATTCTTAAATTACTATTAGCTATAATATCCGGATAGTTAACTATAAGTACTATATTATTTAAGAGAGTAATATCTTATTCTAGTACTATAGTATTAGCTTTCTTAGGAGTAGTACTATCCTTACCGCTCCTAGACTTACTAGTAGAGACTTTCTACTTCGTCTTTATAACTACTTTCTTACTATACTTCTTAGATATAATCTTTAGTATAGTAGCGCTTCGTTATTACCGGACTATATATATCTTATATAAGATAAGCTTATTTTTTATCGTATACTATATACTAGATATAGAGCGAATACTTATATAACTACTAAAAACTATAATATACTAGAGAAGAAGAAAATATTAGTATAGATAAGTATAGATAAGAAGTATAGTAATACTAGAGATATAAAGTATAGTAACGTCGAGTATATTAATATAATTTACTATATCCGACTCGTAGTTCTATTTACTTATAAGTCGCCCTAATTAGAATTCTAAGTTTATACTTCTTATATACTCCGTCGCTCTCTATAGTCTTAATCTCGTAGCTATATTCGCCGACTATATATCGTTTCTTCCTACTCGAAGGACTAGACGAATTACTCGTATTATACTATAGCTCTACGACTTATATTTTCTAAGCCGCTATTCCGGTTAATATTCTCGGTATATATTTATATCTATATCGAGATTATATTACTCGGTAGTAGTTATATATATACTACTTATATACTTTTAGATATAGTAGTATTAAACTTTAGTTTAAAACCCGGTCTCGCTATTAGAATTGCCTATTATATATAGGGGTTTACTTTAGACTAATTACTTATAGGCTTATTACTCGATATACTCTACCTAATATATATATATATCGGTTCGTTACTTATCTATTTTATTAGCGAGTTAGAAGCGATTTAGGGTCTAAGTCGCTCGTAATATATAGATTTAAAGTAAGTATATTCCCCTAATACTTTATCCTTTCTATAATAGTAACTATACCTATATTTATATATATATATTTTCTATCTATATTATTATAGTATATATTAATATTACTATATCGAATATATCTTTCTTACGCCTATATAGGTTATTCGATACTATTCCTATCTCTAGTACTAACTAATATCGGCTTTATATATATAGCGCTCTTATTATACTAGATAACTAAAATAGTTTACTAGTAGGTAGATCCTAGTAGTACTCTACTACTATTCTTACCGCTACTAACCCTTATTTACTATTAAATTCGCTACTTCGAATTAGTCCTTATACTTCTACCGAATAGTATAAGATAGTACTAGTTTACTATCTAGACTAGCTATAGTATAAGTATCGTTTATTACTCTAATATATACTATACTAACTATATTATAGTCGCTATCTAATAAACCTATATCTATACCGCTATTATAATATCTATTCTATAGAAGCTATAAGACTAGATAGCTAATAAGAATATAGCGATTATCGATACTATAAATAATAGCCTATCTCTCTTAGAGTATACGTACCTTAAATTATTTAATATAGATAAGCCTAAATTCGATAGTATCTTATCTAGAATAAGTAAGATCTTCGAGAAGTACCTCTCGAGTAATAAGAATAATAAGGAATAGATATACTAGTCTACTAAGAGCTAGCGCGAAGGTACTAAAGCTCTAGTATACTCTAATACCGCTAATCTATTAGATAGAGTCCGCCTATTATTCTAGCCTTACTATAGCTAGTATAGAAAAGATCGTTAGAAATAGCCGGTTTAGTATAAGTAAGATATAATATCCTAGAATAAAATCTAGGAAGGAGAGACTATCGTTAAGCGAGATATAATAAAGTAGTTTTACTATTATATCTAGGATAAATTCTAGAATAGTATAAATAGAGCGAATAATAATATAGATACTCTATCGATAGATAATAGTAATATCGAAACTATCCGATCTAGAATCCTATCCGTTACTATACTAAAACGTAAAGGAAGCCTAAATTCTTAATTAAGCTATATATATAGTAAAATAGTAAAACTATCTATCGGCGAGATACTAGTAGATATTAAGATATAGGACGCTCTAGCGCTACTATCTACTAAGCCCCTTAAATATAATATAACTCTATAGTTCGGTATTATTACTTAGAATAAGTATAAGTCTACTAATAGATTTTTAAAGGTAATTAGGCTTACCTAGTTATTACTAGAGACTTCTAATACTAAACTATTATTTAGGTTAGTAGAATTTAGAGCTTACTTCGACGAAGCCTATTAATATTATATAATTTTTAATATAGATAAGAATAGTATAGGTCTAAATAGTCTTCTTAAAGCGAAGATAGATATACTCTTTACTAGTACTACTAATAAGCTCTATAATAATCTAAGACTAGAAATTACTAACTATATAGATCTAGACTTTATTATAGGTATAACTAAAGCCGATTATAATAAAGTATCTACTAAATATTATCGACTATCTATATTACGGATAGATACTATAATTAAGCTATTATCTTTTTAGCCGGTTAATAATCCTACTAAGAATAATAACGCTAAACGACTTAGATATAAATCGTAGAAAAAGGAAGAAGCTAATAGGCGCCGTTATAAGTAAGATCTAGTACTACTACTATAGGGCTAGGAATAGAAACGTTAATAGGAAGAAGAATACTAGCGATAAGCTAATAAGTAAGTAGAACACGAATAAGTTATATATTAAAAAGTAGCCGATCGAGAACGCGAAGAAGAAGAGTAATCTAAGAATAGTCTATCGCCTCTACTACTACTACTACCGCTACTAGCTATATAATAGTCTAGTCTAAAGATACTTTAAGCTCGAGCTATAAAGCGATAATACTAGATCGACTAGCTATCGACTTAGATAATAGTACTTCTAGATCCGAGTAAGTCTAAGAATATTATATAAGTACTATCTTAAACTACCGAGCTTAATATATTACTATCGGTTCTACTAGACGGAGCCTAAATCGAATTCGTTAACTAGATATTCTCTACTACTAGTATTACGCCTAGTTATAATAAGCTAGTAGTAGAAGATCCGAAGGCCGAGCTTAATAAGTATCTTACTAGTAGAGAATTTAAGTATTTTACCGAAGAAAACTTCCGATTAATATATTAGTTTATACTACTCGACGATCGGTAGACTATACTATAGATATATATTAATTTACTAAACTAGAGCTTAACTATACTATTAAAGTTCTATTAGTATTATCCGCTTATTTAAATATTAAAGATAAGTATTATCGATAGAGACTTTTATATTATTACTAAGGATATTAGAATAGATAAGACCGCCGTTATACTAGTATATATTATTCTAGTATTAGACTAGTAGTTCTTATACTATAGATTATTAACTTTAGATACTCGACTATTCGAAGATCTTCTAGCTTAGACGAATTCTTTTCTCTAAGATAGCGAGTCTTTAGTATTCGATCCGTATATCTTAAATAGAATAAGGCTAGTAATCTAGAAAGGTATATATATAATCTATATACTAAAGTTACTTACTAATAACTAGATATCCGAAATTAAATCCTTTATCTATCTAGATTCGATATTTGTTTATCTACTTAAGTTAAGTAATAAGCTATTAAAGGACGAGAGAAATAGTAAGTCTAGTCTATAAAAGAATAATTAGATTATATATATAACGGATAAAATTAGCCTTACCTATATCGCTACTTTAAGTTATAAAGAACTCGAGATAGTATTCGGTATAGAATAGGCTTATAAGTAGAAGCTAAAGAGAAAGATCTCGGTTAGACGATTACTCGAAGTCGACCGCGATAACCTAGTCGTACGTCTATAGTACTATAAATAGATTATCTTAATAATAAATACTCTAATCTAGAATATCCTCGATTTTAGGATATATAATAGGAAAGAATAGAAGAAAAGGGATAATAACGATAAGTATCTTTCTATCCTTACTATAATAGTTATTAATAATAAATTTTATATATCGGTTAATTCTAGTATAAAGAAATAGGATCCTATCGCCGGTCTTCTAGATTATCCTTTTATTATAGAACTTAGTAGTATCCTATTTATTAAGCTAAAAGAATTAGTAGTAATTATATTAGCTATAGCCGAGAGATATATTATAGTCCGTAATATATAGAGAAACTATATATCTCTAAGATTAAGTATAAGATATATTATTCGGTATAAAGTATAAGAAAACGAGACTATATTATCTAATAAGTATATAGACGAGCTAGTAGAGATCTTATAGTATAATAGTAATACCGACCTAATCGCTAAGGCCGCTAATACTATTAGTAGTTAGATCGATAATCTCTATTATAAGAATACTAATAAAGCGGCTAAACCGATAGAGTTAGATTCTATAGAGAACCGAGAGGTACTAGATATATTCCGTATATAGTTAAAGCTAGTAATAATATAGCTAAAGAAGATACTAGTTTAGAAGCTAATAAAGGCCGCTTCTACTATTCTAGCCGTTCTCTATCTACTATATTTATACTACGATATTAAGTTATAGTTTATTAAGAAAGATAAGGATATACTAGTAAAGTTCGTTAAAGACTATTAAGATACGAAGACTAAGTAGATAGTTTTCTCTAAGCGAATAATAGTACTTAGTATTTTTCTATCGCTTACTCGTCTTATAGTAGAAAACGAGTAGCTAGTAGAAGACGTCGATAACTTTAGTATTAATAATATTAAGCGGATTAAGATCTATATAAAAAAAGGGCGAGATTACGGAGTCTATTATCTAGTAATTTATACGGATCCTATATAACGAACTAGTAATCGCTTCTATCCGAGCGATTATATATAAGAAGCGCTTAAAGTAATACTAGTATAGATATAGTAGTAAGATCGTACTAAGCGCCTATAAGCTATAGAATATCTAGCTTATAGTCTATATAAGTACTAATATCGCTCGAATTATCTATATAATACTAATATATCTATAGTATTTCCGATAGCTATCTAAGTAGAAGGAAGACTATCTATACTATAATAAGATATTCGCTAGTACTAACTTAGACTTTATAATAATATAGGATACCTAGTCGGATACTAAAGCTAACGAGTATATAAAATAATACGATAAATTTATTATTATAAGGAATAAAGTCGAAGACTATAATAACGATAAATAGCTATTAGTAGTATATTCTAGTTAGGTTACTATAGGTATAAATTTACCTTCTATAGATACTATTATTATTATTAATAATAGCTAGTCTTCGTCGAAGAATATCTAACTCGCCGAAAGAGTCTCTTATATAGCTAGTATTTAGAGGATACTATTTATAGAGTTATATCGCTTTATCCTCTACTTAGTAGTAGTTTAGTTTATATAGTAGCTCGCCGGTAGATAGAATATAGCTTAGGATATTTAAGTAAAGCTTAGATTTAAAGAAGAGAAGTCTAGTACTAAGAAATAAGATAAATAGAATACTTAATCGAATAGAGTATAGTATTATATTTATAAACGAGATAAGCGATATAGACTCGGTACTATATAGATAGTAGTAATATTAGTATACTAATCGAATAGTTAACTATTAGTATAGGTAAAATAAACACTCTTATAAGAAGCCTTATTAATCTAGTTATCGTTTATTTTAAGACGAAGCCTTTAATAGTATACTAAAGAGCTTAACGGTAATCGTCTAGTCTTATATATAGCGATATATACGTAACTAGATTAATTAGTATTATATCTATAATAGCGAACTAGCCGTTAAATACTAACTCTATTAAATTACTACTATAGACTACTATATAGAACTATAAGTAGTAGAGCCTACGATTATATAAACTAATCCGTTATACTCGTAATATTCGTAATTATCTACTAGTTATACTACTACGGCTTTATCGATAACTATAGTATAACTACTAGTAGTAGAAGTATAGCTTATAGAATAAGTATAGTAGTTTCGAATTCTACTATAGTTAATATATCCGAGTCGAGCTATATTTATTACTAACTCTCTAGTTATACGCGAATATAGCGGCCTACTCTTATATAGTATAATTCGTTATCTCCTCTATATATCTATAAACTAGTAATCTAGCCTCTCTATAAGATTATCCTTCTATATCCTTAGTCGTTATAATATTTCCTTTATATATTTATATAACTACTCTAATTTATATAATAACCGGTCTACTTCGTTCTATAGCTCTTTATTAGTCTTCTACTATATAAATAGTAGTAGTCTATACTTCTAGATATAGAGCGCCGCTCTACTAGAGATATAAATACTCTCCTTTATACTATACTTTAAACGCTTTATAGTAGGAATACCTATTCTTTTATCGCTATTATTCGGATAAGTAGATATATATTCGTCGGCCGTACTTTATAACTCCTAGCTATCGTTAATCTTATTAATTTTATCGAAGTTCCCTATATTTATAGTACCGGATAAGGCCTATCTATAGACGAACTATATAAATACTAGTATTATATATATATTATATATATCTTATAATCGATAGCTACTCGATTTAATAGGCTAACTATTAATAAAACTATACCGCGACTAGGAGTATTCTTTATAATAGAAGAAATCTATATATTAGAATATATAATATCGAGTATAGTAACTTCTATAACGACTCGAGCTTTAAATATATCCTAAGTCGGGCTAGATTAGTATCTAGCTCGGATAGCCCGTATATCTTTACTATACTATCTAGAGACTATATCCGAGACTCGTATATAATATATAATATAACCGCGATTTTTCCTTTAATAATATCTATAGTAAATAGATACTTATATAGCGTCCGTAACTAGGTATTATAATAAATATCTTCGTATCCGATATATCTAAATAGTAACTACTATACCGCTACTTTAGCGATATCTATATAGAACGATAGAAGGAATATATTAGCCGCCTCTAAATCCGAATCTACCTCCTTTATAATATATAATCGTAATCGCCGCCTATATATACTATAGATACCGACCGGCTTAATACTAATAACTTAAATATACTAATTTATATCTAAGTAAAGATAGGATACGATATACTAACGTAAAATAGATATAGTAGTCTCGCTATAGATAAGGAGTATTTCCTAGCTAGTTATACTAATCTATATAATTTAGTCTAAAAACGAGTATATAATCCTATCTATATATAATAATATCTAAGCTACGAATAATATAGAGACCGAAGTTTAGATATAGACGTCTATATCGCGTAACTCGAAGAGATAGAATATTATAATAGAAAGATCTAGTATTTATAGTATAGTATAGTATATTCGGGCTAGTCTATAGATATACTAATTATTCCTTATACGATTAAATACGATACTTTCGTTATAGAATAGCGGAGTATATACTATATAGATATCCTATACGCGTTAGCGAGGACTATTTAGAACTCGATTATAATAATTTCGTACTATAGCTCTTAGTAGTATACTCGTTATATTAGCCTTAGATATATTAATAATTAAAGCCTTACTACTACTATTTATAATAGCTATAATAAAGACGTCGCTTAAGACCTTACTAGTATACTATTTAAATCCGGATAGAGCGGCCCTAGTTTACTAAAGTATATAAAACCTAAGGATAGTACTAATATCGATTTTAATAATATCTTATACTTATCGTTATTATTAAAGTCGATATTAGCGTCCTCCTTAGTTTTATACTTTTCGGTAGAAATAAACTTAATAATACTATCGTCGGGCTATTATATCTAATCTAGTAATACCGATAGCGGTTTTAATAGTAACTAGGCCTTAATAAGTCTATCTATAATAATTATAATAGAGATACTATCTAAGATTACGTTAATATTATTATTAAGTATAAATAGAATACTATAGACTTTCTTAGGTATTTTAAGATAAAAATAGTAATAATTTAGATACTAACGACGATACTAATACTATTAGCTTTAGTAGTACTAATAATAATTCTAGCTTCTACTTAGTTTATACTAGTCGAGTAAGTCTACTAATACTATTACTATAGTTAACTAGTATATATACTAGTTTA